>JACXVL010000048.1:255767-283487 GCA_014898675.1 Athelia sp. TMB | reverse complement strand
GAGGCCTTTTGAATGAAGAGATAGCAGAGGGGATTTTAGGAAGAGCGAAGGAGAGATATTGAGACAAAGACATGGTCCTGGTAGGCATTTTATAGCACCAGGGATATCCATTCACGGACGACACCCAAAGGGATAGCAAGCGGACACAGAATCATCATCATGGGATAAATCCCAATAGAAGGCTTCGTGCCAGCCCTTGAAGAATAACCAGGGTGAGCGCAAGCAGAACAACATTTACACCGAAGTAGCTGGCTCATGAGATGTGAGATTCCAGATCCAAGATGAGATATGGTTTTCGTGTTCGTGTCATAGGTGCGATCGGTCCCTTGTGAGTCCAGCCCAGAGAAGCAGTTCCTTGACAAGAAGGGTCATGGCACCAATACTCCAGCCGACCGTCGCGATTGTCGCTGGTCAAAAAATGGATGCCGCCATGGAAGTTTCGCGTCGGAAAAATTCAGCCTCATGGCCGGAATCCGGAATCTGGTTGAAGATCCCCTCAGATCCAGATTCGCTCAGGCATAATGTGCGCGCCCCGTAGGTACAAAAATTAATCCGAAGAAAGAAGGCCAAGAGTGTGGCAGCACAGAATTCAGTGGAGATGTTTTCATTATTCTAATAACTCTTATGATACGACAATAATGCTAGTAAATCGCGTCGGCTGGTCAACCTCTCGCCCTCTTCTTCTCCTGGGTATCGTCATGTGACGAAGTCGCGTCGTTTGCATTTGGCATCGCTTGCTCTGTGTGAGGTGATGAATGCGGGAAAATTGGTGGAGCATTGATGGTAGGGAGTGAAGGAGCCGGCAAAAATCAAAATCCAATGAGTCCTCGTATTCTTTTAGCAGCACGAGACACCCAACCATCCTCGGGCAATGGGGGTGAAGAAGTGAAAGAAGCCGTACCGTTGTCATCGAGCGTCGTTTTATTCCCATCTGCTTTCGGCTGTTCGTTCACGGTAGCATCGTCCCTGGGTAGAGGAGACGCTCGTGACGACGGGGCGGGGTTTCGACCCTCTAATTCATCAACGTAGAGTTGAAGTATCTCCCGTTGACGTTTTGTCACTGATCTGAGCGGTCGTTAGTCAAGCACTCCACGGTCGTACACCAAAGACATCACCTGGGAATTTGGATAGAGAAATTGACAAACAAATCGCCTTTGTCTTTGCTGTGTAGCTGGGTGACTCCTCGGCCTTTCAGTACCATCTCCTCGCCTTGCTGTGTGCCACCCGGCACCCGAACATCGACATCCCCATCAAGAGTCGGGACCCGAACTTTGCCACCGAGTATAGCGGTGTGCCACGGTATTTTAGCATTGTGGTGAAGATTGGGTCCCTGGCGGCGGAAGACTTTCGATGCCGAAACATTCACTATTATGTGAAGATCCCCGGTGGGACCTTTCCCCGACAACGGCGCATCCCCGGCGTTAGGTACTTGAATGACAGTACCATCTTGCACACCTGCGATCAAAGCTTAATCAACGGAGTTCAGGAGAGTTGTTATGCGATATCTCACCGGCAGGTATGTCAACCTTGACAGTCTTTCGTACCCTGACTTTGCCCATTCCCGCGCACTCTCCACACTGAGAACCACGGGGTACGGTGGAGCCGACACCGGCGCAGGTGGAGCAAGTACTGGCCATTTGGAATCCACCGTCTACGACGAACGTCCTCGTGCCTGACCCACCGCAGGTACCACAGGAAGTTCGTTTAGCGCCTTGCTTCAGTCCACTCCCAGTGCATGTGCCACATTCCACCACCGGCGTGATGCTAACCTCGCGGACAGCTCCTTTGCAGGCTTCCATAAAGCTCACTCCCACACTGGCTTGGATAGTGTCGCCCTTGACAGGACCACCAAACCCAGAGCCTCGCCCATGGCCCCGACCTGAGAAAGCACCACCAAACAGTTGGTCGAATAGATCAGACTGTGACTGTCCACCACCGAATCCACCTCCGAATCCGCTGAAGCCTCCTTGGAATCCACCGAATCCTCCCGCGCTGCCGAAAGGGTTCGATGGATCAAATCCTTGTTGTTGGGATGCTGCACCGTATTGATCGTAGGCTGCTCGCTTCTTCTCATCTTTCAAAACCTGCACCACTATTAGCGGTAGCATTGTAGGATGCGGAGATTAAAGACGCACATCGTAAGCTTCCTGAATCTCCACGAACTTTTCCCGGGCGCCTTTATCTGGATTGGTGTCAGGGTGGTATTTCCGCGCCAACTTTTATTCTCCATTAGCAAAGTGCTCACCCAAAAGGAGAGTATGGACGCACCGAGAAGTATTTCTTCTTTATTTCGGCCGCAGATGCGCCTTTCTGCACATCTAGAACGCTGTACGGATCTTTGGGGGCCGCAGAAAGAGGAGCCGATGCATGTATCAACCGCTGCAAAGACCATCAGATTCAATTTCGTTCTGCTCATAGCGCGAAGGTTACTGACCTTGTGTATTCTATTGCTTCTGTGCGACGTTGTCCCGGCAAGACTCCGCGATAGAGCGGTCCGAAGGCAAGTCGTGGTATAGGAAGCCGGAGAGCCAAGCGTCGTACGAGCACAAGATGCAGAGGCGGCAGAGACAGCCCGACGAGGAGAAAGCCTGTGCATCATCGGTCAGAACCGACTCAGACTTGAAGAGCAATTAGAAGGCCACTGGACAGGTATAGGAGACTGACGAATATGCGTTGGGTGGGACACTGGCGTGGTCTAACAAATGCCTCCGACATTTTTTTGTTGTGAATTGTTTGTGTACCATCGCGTCTGTGGCGCGCGACGACGTCCGGCCGGCCGGCGGGAGCGCGACCGTGGCGCTTATCACTTGCGAGTCTCAAACCTAGGTAGATCCTCGGGCTCTTAATGTGTTTACCGTAGCAAATCACCTAATCATTTATTTCCTTGCTAATGCCAATGCCATCAGCACCATTTTTGCATCAAGCCTGGCTGCCTTTTTGGCTGCGACGTGCCATGAATGGGAATGGATGAAGATCGGAGGCTGACAGCGTTCAACCCGCCGCCGAGTACTCAAAAGACTGTTTTATAACGTTGTTCGACGGTGAGAAAATGACAGCAACTCTAAATTACACCAAGGTATTCAAGATACTCCTTTTCTATTTCCAGAGGATTTTCCAACAGGCATCGAGTACTCGTGGCGTCCCTGCCCAATGCCAGTTGTGTACTACCGTGGGCATCACTCTTCTGGCCCCATTAGGATGATATATCTTATTTAACTTTTGACTCCGATTTGAGCGATTTGTGAAGTGATCTATGTATATCGTGCGACCGGGAGGTCTTATCAGCGACCAACCTAAATGCAAGTAGCGGATTGCAGAGCAGTTACGATCAAAGGCGTCAAGAACGCCGCGCTAGATCAGTCGCGGCCTTCATTCGGGAGCCTCGACGGCTGCTTGATGGCCTCAATCGCGAGCAAGGCCAGACCGCCCAGCAGAGTAAAATTCAGGCCCTTGTCGAGCCCTACGTTTACCACAACAGTGGGAAGAAGTCATCGAGAAGTCCGTTCCAGATCGAAGGGTCTCTAGCAGGGTCTCTAGCAACTAACAGATAAGGAGATAGATATCCTGCTTTTTGAGATGGACTCTTCGACCTTCTGGTGACAGCTCTTAATGAATGGATTCTTCATGAGAGTAGGTGTTGATACGATGCATCGTAGGCTCTAGACCGATGGCTAGTGGCCCAGCTATGAACTATAGATAATTGGCGGAGATCTGACTGGATGAATAACCATGTACGGATGCCACTGCGAGTATCTGCTCCGGGATGTCCCTTGACAACTTTGAACGCAATATGTGTCCAAAAGCAGTGTATCCGTGGGCACATACGTGATGAGGGCACGATGAAATACCAATCTGGCCAGAATCATCACCCAGTACATAATCTGTGAAAGCCGAACCAAGCCCGCAAGGTCGACCTAAAGAAATTCTAGAAAGAAAGTTTAAGAAACACTGGCCAAATCAGTACAAGATAGGGGGATCACATAGGTCTACCACGGTGATTCCTGCGTATATCTTTCTCGAATAAGATAGGGCCCACTCATTTACACTGAACGTCAGGTGACTTTTCGTGACTTTCCGTGACAAAACTACATATATTTCGATAACAATCCGTGTTCCTCATTCTGTCAAAATCGGGAACGATGGTTAATTGTAAAATTACAATCTCGAATTAATGATCGTCTTAGAATTTCATGGGGAGGCCGTGAATGGTTGTTATTAGATTTTCTTGAGCTATGTTGGTGGTTTCGGAGTCTGAAGCAGTGGGCCGCGCTTCGGCGGAGAGCAAGCGGAGAGCTGTCAAACTACGGACCAGCGGCGACATGGCGAAGCGCAGGATACCTATGGCGCGCACCGCCAACCTCGGGAAGCATGTTCAATAGGTCGCATGGGCAGCAAAAAAGTATTGAGGACATCGAGTGTTGCCGGAGAGTTTGATGGACGATCTGGAGAAGGAAAATTGGCTTGTTGACTGGCACCCTTAACTTACTAGAATGCCGAAGGTAATGTTTGCTTAATATCCTCATAATACTCTACTACATATACATATCCCACATATACAAATCATGACAAGTACATATCATTGTATACAAAGCCTTTCTAATGCTCAGCCACTCGCGCCGGGACAGATCCCATATGGGGCTGGCATTCAGCCGCATTCCACGCCACCCGTCAGATAAGTCCCTCGGTCACAGAGTGTCACAATCACATGACGTTCAATGAAACTGAGTGGGCCCTATCTTAGTAGAGAGTGAAGACTTGGCAGAAGCTGAGATATTTGGCAGATGGTCACGTATAGTAGCGACAGACTCGCAGTGGCGCCGGCAATGAACATACACCACACCAAATAGGGTGTGTGACCTGTAACATACCTGTAACGCTGACTCTGGCGTGATTTACGCAGACGCGGTTTTGATATTGCACACCTCCTAATCGCAGGAGACAAGCTCGCCGCCCCTCAGTCCATCAGGTATTCGGCTGTCTTACTCTTCGATGGGTCGATCTTCAACAAAATCGGTCGCTCGCGTTTATCCTGATGTAAACGCACGGCTTGGTCCTTCATGGCACGAATATGGTTCGTGACTTTTACAGCCCTTCGTTGTTTTGTTGAGCAGGCCCGCCAGATAATCTGCAAGTACAGTGGGGATCGCAGGATCATTATGAGATTGTGCGCAAGGTTGGACGTGGAAAGTATTCAGAGGTGCGCCATTATCATCTTTGAGCCTAAGGGAGTTCCAAATGGATGGATACGGGATTGCAGGTCTTCGAAGGTGTGAACATTGTAAACGATGAGAAATGCATTATCAAAGTCCTCAAACCGGTCAAGAAGAAGAAGATCAAACGAGAAATCAAGATACTGCAGAATCTTGCTGGGGGTCCCAATATCGTCGCCCTTCTCGACGTCGTCCGCGATCCAGCTTCAAAGATTCCCAGCCTAATCACCGAATACGTCCACAATGTGGATTTCAAGGTTCTGTACCCTAGGTTTACTGACCTGGATGTGCGATACTACATGTACGAACTCCTCAAGGTCACACAGCTCCATTGTCATGTATGCGACAGTTCTTTGACCGTCCCACAGGCTCTGGATTTCTGTCACTCGAAGGGCATCATGCACCGCGATGTGAAGCCGCACAATGTCATGATCGATCACGAACATCGCAAGGTGTGTGTGTGTACCTTTTATGAAGGATTTCGTTCCGTTCAACCACATGACAGCTCCGATTAATCGACTGGGGTCTCGCCGAATTCTACCATCCAAAGACGGAGTATAACGTTCGAGTAGCATCACGATATTTCAAGGGACCCGAACTGCTAGTGGATTTCCAGGAGTATGACTATAGCCTAGACATGTGGAGCTATGGGTGTATGTTTGCTTCAATGGTGTGTCTGAGCTTTCCCCTTGCCATGAATGTTTGTCAACGCTACGTGCACAGATTTTCAGGAAAGAACCGTTCTTCCATGGTCACGACAACTACGATCAACTAGTCAAAATCACTAAAGTACTCGGCACTGATGAACTCTATGCATACATTGACAAGTATAATATTCGACTTGACGCTCAATATGACGAACTTCTTGGGAGGTTTGTTTGAATGGCACTAATGGAGAGTTCTGAGAAATTAATGGCTTCGTTAGATATCCTAGGAAGCCTTGGACAAGATTTATCACCTCCGAGAACCAGCGATATATATCCAACGAGGCCATCGACTTCTTGGACAAACTTCTGCGTTATGACCACCAAGAACGACTGACAGCTCGTGAAGCGCAGGCTCATCCATATTTCGGTATGTTCGCAGTTGCCTTGTGAACAATCAGACTAAAGGTGTCCGCGTTTCAGAACCTGTGAGGGCGGCGGCAGCGGCAGCGGCAGCAGCTGGCGAGAGTGAAGACTCGGGGGCATCATCAAACTAATATTCCAGATCAGCTTGTTGTATCTTGTCGGACTAAGACTTATAACCTTGTACAATGGTCCCCCATATAGATCCATGCCAGATCTCAATGCCCTGCCGGAATGTTCGGAAACGCTGAGTACGGCTTCTTGAACGCTTATGCTTAATCGGACAGCCCTCATCTGTGCAGCTTGTGGCACGCTTTCATGATCTGAGCAGCGCTTGACGGTTGCAACGTGGAATGCCAGCACAGAACTACCCACGTGATCAAATGACCACGCGTTTTCCTCAACCCATCAACACTTATCTCCCGTTCTTTGTTACTGCTACCAATAAGATTGCTTGCAACCAGTAGCAATCATGACGAGGAAGCAATCTGGTGCTTCTACCTCCCGCCATTCCCCATTTATGACTGTTCATGACCACCTTGAATGCGGAAACCTTGGTTCCTAACTTCATCATTCGTTCAAACCGCCATGCCTTTAGCGACCTGGACGTGCGCGGGTCTAAAGATGAACTGTACACCTTGTGGTCGTTGCGTTCCCTATCGGTCCCTTGACTCGTGGGTCATGCTGATGGATAGCTGCGTGATGTATAAAGCTCGTACGGGCATCTAATCTCCTACGTGACAGCCGAATCTACTGCCCCTCCTCCAGAGTCACCGACCCTACCTGTCATGCCTTCGCTCCAGGACCTGTGCTTCCTAACCCTTCTTGTTCCGGCCCTGATCTTCACGCGCGCGGCCGCGTTCTCCGCTAGCGCATATGACAACGTAAGACCTATATGTCAATCGGAGGATCCTTTATCTGACAAGATGTAAATAGGTGGCAGTGTGAGTTTGATTTTTCGCGTGCATATAGATAGAAATGAAGCTGAAATCACTTGACATGGAACCTAGATATTGGGGACAGAACTCGTATGGAGCAGCAAATCCCACGGATACGGCTAACTTTCAGAAGCCACTTGCCTACTACTGCCAGGTGTGTGCAGCAATTGTGTGCATTATATTCTGTAGCTTATAGCATGAAAGGACGACGCGATCGATGTCATTCCAATTGCTTTCGTCAATGTCTTCTTCGGCACTGGTGGCGCGCCTTCTATGAACTTGGCCAATGTTAGAGTTAATTTCGCTTGCTTTTGCAACAAGTCAGTTGACATATACCTAGACATGCAACCCTACCGACAACACTACATTTTCGGGAACTGCTCTGCCAGAATGCACGTCGCTTGCCACAGACATCGCCACCTGCCAATCTAAGGGCAAACTCATCACCCTAAGTATCGGCGGTGCCACTGGTTCTGTGGGCTTCACGGGCGACGCACAGGCCCAGGCATTCGCTCAGACCATCTGGAATGATTACTTTGAAGGTACAAGCGATACACGGCCATTCGGAAGTGCAGTCTTGGACGGGATTGATCTCGACATCGAGAGTGGCTCATCATCATACACCGCGTTTCTAACTGAATTCCGCTCCCTCTCCAAGGGAGGCAAAAAGACGTAAGCTCTTACCATCTTCCCCACTCCCGATGTGCTGACCCTTCCTTAGCTACTACGTTTCGGGAGCTCCTCAATGCGAATATCCGTGCGTCGGTTCTATTAGTGGCAATGCCTCTGACCAACTCTCGATTACAGGGACGCAGCACTTGGCACGACGCTGAACTCGGCAGATTTTGACATGGTCTACGTACAGTTTTGTTAGTTGAGTGCGCTCTTGTTTAAGAACTATGCTTACCCAGCTGTAGACAACAACCCATGTGGACTGCAAAATTATGGCACAGCTTCGGTAAGTACGCGTTCTCATCCATCCAGAGCATTAAAATGACGCATATGTCAACTAGGACTGGGACTTTGGGCTTTGGTAAATGGTTGCAACTCATGCGGCATGTGCGTAGTTTTAAATATTTACGCAGGGATAACTGGGCTCGCACGGTTAGCACCAACCCCAATGTGAAGATTTATATCGGTGCACCCGCATCCAGCTCAGGCAAGTTTCTCGCGTAACATTTTCCGCGTGTTAGGGCTGAAAATATTTCCTTCCCCCAGCTGCTGGCGGTGGCTATCAAACTCTCGCGACCCTCAGTAGCATTGCAACATCGATGCGGAAGAGCTTCCCCTCATTCGGCGGCGTGATGCTATGGGTAAGCGGTTCTCGGCTAGAAAAAAAAATGCGGAGAGCTTAACATGAATTTGTGCACAGGACGCATCCCAGGCGTATGGTAGGCTTGTCACCGAGTCCTATATCATTCTAAACCTAACGAATTGTTTGGACAGCTAACAGTCGCTATGATCTGGGTATCAAGAATGCGCTTGTTGCTGCGGGGGCAACAGGCTTTACCTATCCGGCTTGTTCAGCACCCGCATATGTCTCTGGAACGGATTACTCTGGTGGCGCACAAGTATCTTACGGCGGGTGAGTGTCTCTCTATGCTTTGCCGACCTGATTCTCAAAATGCACTGTAGTTACATCTGGCAGGTAAAATGCAGCGCGATAATCAATTGACATGTTTTATTGATAATAACACCTACCAGGCTAAGTGGTATGCCTCTTCGACTCCTGCCAACAACCCCAATGGCGACTGGAGTGCCAGTAAGCTCTGCCTTAAACTTGTGCTTGTTTACGCGACTAAAGCCTTTGTGATCAGTCAGTGCATGTGGCGGAAGTGGCTCACCTACAACTACCAACAAGCCTACGACCACTAGCACGACAACCTCTACAACCACTAGCAAGCCTACAAGTACTACAAGTGCGACAACGTCGAACAAGCAGACTTCCACAACTACTGGTACGTCTGCATCACCGAGCTCCACAGCTGGTGGCAATTGTGCCGGAATTGCCGCGTGGTCGAGTACCGTCGGTAAGCACAATGTCCCCCAATTTTATTTCTCACCGCTAATAATCCCTACCTCATATAGCCTATACTGGGGGGTCGCAGGTGACCTACAATGGCGATTTATGGACCGCTGCTTATTGGACTGAAGCTAATGTCCCTGGCGGTAAGTTTTCGAAAGAGAACAATACAATTTCTTGCTGATATCACGCGACCGCAGGCTCCGCTGGTGTTTGGACAGAAGTCGGGCCCTGCACTAGCTCGAAGCGCTCAACTCGGAACTCGCGTCTTTTCCGCGGAATCTAAATGTGCTCTGAGGGCGTTGTCCAAGGTTTTATTTTTATGTCATTTTTATACGAGGTTTCAGGGAATTCCATATTTTTTTATGTTTCAACAGCCTGTGGCTGTGGTGTTGAAAGATCGCCCTGTCTTGCATAGACCCGCTGAAATTTTCTTGTGACTGAGCGAGTAGGTTTGATGCCGTCTATGGTACATCGTCCACCGCAAAAGCTGGTTTGCCTTGACTGTCGGCAGGCGCGACTGAACTCCGCCGAAAATCTCTTATCAACATTTGAACTTAGAATTTGCCTAAATTCTGCGTTCAGTTCTTGATATTTGTGCGACGTTGGACGGCGTCTTCAAGGAATGTTCTGAGTTCAAATTTGCGAGGATCGGCGCTGCTGGATCGCACGCGAGGATCAGACCGATCTCTATTATAACAGATCTGATCTCATGCCCCCAGATCAGGTTGTGATATAGTATGATGCCATTGGAATTCTCACAGATCTCGATTCAATTGACAAGCTCTACTCCTACATATGCTGAACGAGCCCTCGAGATGGCTGATCCGTCCGACAGCCGGAAGAAAATACGTAGGACCGTATGGATCTGTAGCAATCGATTTGGCCTTTGGAAGCAACGACATCGCTTAATTATGACTAAGATTACATTACATGTAGGCGGGACCCAAGACTGTTGTACACACATGCAAAATAAGAAACAACAAATCGAACGTAGGATCTATTCCGAGAATTCAGTGCGCAAAGTTGATCAAGGGTCCAACTTCGAGGAACGGGACTCAGTCTGCGCCGCTTCGATTTTGTGCCTTGCTCGTCTCGTGCATATCGTGGCCTCCTGCTCATGATGCCGAGCAGGGACCTGCGGCGACGCTTGTTCCAGGGCGCCCTCTATCGCCGCGTGCCTCGGCCTGCACTGCCCGCGCCACGCCCGCGCTGTCTCGGTGGGCGCACAGATTGACCGTCGCCGCCGTAACTTGCGCCATTCGAGACAAGGAATTCGGCCCTGGGCTCTCTGGGAGGTCGCGGCGGGGGCGGGGGCCCGGGATCGTACTCTGGATTCGCAGCCATCCACGGCACCCGGGCCGCACTCGACGTGTGCAGCAGCGTGCCGTTGATGGCGTCGAAGGAGAAGTACGCGCGCTTCGGCGCGGGGGACATGGCCTGCGCCATCGCCGAGAGCCGCTCGAAGACGATCAGCCCCGAGTGCGCGTCGTTCGCTGCGTCTATGGGCTCGAGTTAGTTTGGGCCGAATGCCATGGCAAGGAGATGCACGCACAATCCTGCTGCATTGGGCTGAGCGGCGCGGCCTCCCAGTTGCTGCGCTGGACTTTGCCTTTGGGGAGTGAGAGCTGCTCGTATGTCTCCACCAAGCGTGCGAGCCCGATGGGATTGGCGTAGCGGCCCTTCCAGCGTGCATTATCCACGGAACGTGCCAGGAGGGACAGGTCCACGCAGTTGCGCATGGAGATACCCCAGTCGTTGTATAGCTTTCTGGAATCCCCTGTCAAGCCAGGCCAATTTTAGCAGCAACTCGTTGGGCGTGCAAATGATGCAGGTGGCAAGAACCTTGTATGCCGACGCCTGCTTTCACAACACTGGGATCTTCTAGGAGTGCTGCCAATCTATTCGGGAACTCTTAAGGCGAGAATGAGGTTGAGATTCAGCGAATGAGAGAGGAGAGCTCACGTGTCATCTGGCTGATCTGTATGAGCAGGATGGTGTTTTCGTTTGCCAGTTGCACCAGCGCCACTGGATTCTCAACTTGCCCTTTGACGTAATTGGGTCGCCACTCCAGATCAAAGCCCATAGGACCTCTGCTCAGGTCTTCCACCGCTGCATTTGCCTGATCGACGTTGGTGATGTAGAGGAGCCGAGTATCCGCGCTCTGAACATGCGTCCTCCACGAGTACGTGGGCCAAAGTGGCTCCTCTGGTTTCTTGCGATCAGGCTGGGTTTGGGCTGCAGATGAAGCCATTGATAGGCTCAGATTGTGGTCAGTGATGGTTCCTCTGGCGGTGGAAGCCCGGCGGGTGAATCGCGTCTCCCGCAGTGGCACGAGCGCTCTAACTCGGTTGCTGAGCCTTTTGAGTCTTGGCGCCCTAATTTTGAACGGTAAGTCGCGAGTTCTATATCTGGCAGCTGGGCACTGTGCTTCGCGCAGCCGAATGATGAAGAGATGAACTAGATGTAGGTCCCAGTTTCACAACGCAGCCAAAATTAGAGTCAGTGACAGCGAGCTCGGACCTTGTCTCCCGCGACGGCACCGCATTGGCGTTGCATCGTTGCCTGATTTGGACCTGTTCTCCTTGGCCCCTGCTATCTAATGGAGTCTGTGTCCTCGCTCAGGCCTCCTCGTCGTTCTATTCTGTGCTTAAATGACTGGATTACAGCCGTAGTGGGCACCATGAACTGCACTTGGGCTGCTTATTTATATCTTGGGCTTGGGGGCTCGTGTACGGGTTAGGAACACGTATGGGTTTTTCTTGGAACGCCAAGAGAGTGCTATATTTGAAGGGCCAAGAGCTACTCGGCGTCGGACGCAAGAAATGCCTTATAACCCTTCAGCCTACACTTTGTCTCCACACACCCACTCTCAGCACCCCAACAATATGACCACCCTCGCCGCCCGCCATTATTCCCCCGTCGATCCTGGCATGAGCCGCCGCCAATCCGACTATGAGACAGACAGAGTCATATCCTCGACATGGCATGTTCTTGAACAAGTGAGTACCGAACCACCTACGTGGTTTGTACGCATCTGACGATAAAACAGACGCCGCCTCCTTCTCTGCGCGAAGTCCTTGGTGCTTACAATTCTCGGGGAGACGGTGATCGGGATATGTTGATCGCCATGCTCAACGCTAAGAGTGCTGAGGACCAAGTCAGTACTGTCCCAGCGATACAGTGGGATGTATGCTTATTATATTGTCTTCATAGCGCATCGCATCTGTTGCTGCTTTACACAGAACACTGCTCGAAAGACAACATCCATCATCAATGTCTACGCCACCGACCTTGGCGCCTCTTCACATCCAACACGACCGCCACAGCTACTCCCCCATGGCCTCTTCTTCCCATCCATACGACAGGCGGCACGAACGACGTGCTAGCGATGTGTCTTCTGGACGCTCGCGATCACCACCAGCATCGCCGTCTTCGCATTCGTCCCGCAAACGGCGGCGGACCTCGCGCGATATTTCCTCTCCCTCCGATGAATCGTATTCTTCTACATTACACGATCCTTCGCCGTCACCGTACGCTTCGTCCGCCAGTGACTCTGCGAGCTCGTCGCCTAGATCACGCGCATCTATGACGATCAACTCCTTACTCAGTGGCAAAGACGCGGCTCCACGCTCCTACAACAGCCCTCATGTATCAGACATCCGCACGAACGGCTATATGACTGGCGCCCGGCCGGGTATAGCTGTGTAGCATGTATTTCCTCAGCCTTATTTCCCACTGTACTTGTGTCGTGCATGTTGTAGCTATTCTTGTGGCAATCTATTTCTGCCCAACAAGTCTTGGCAAAACCGGTTCCTGGGCAAAGTGCCAAAAATGACTCAGGCCCAACAGAGTATGTTGCGCTAATTTCCCCATTCGGGATGCCGGCCGGCTTCCAAGGCGGCACGCAACTGCTTGGCCTCAGTGGCAGCCAAGCGCAGGCCCTGGCGCGTGCACCGCGGGCGATATATACTGGGCGCGAACTTGAACTTGCATTTGTGCACCGGCGCACCTGTACCCGCATGCCCTGCTAGGGTCGGCGCCCAACGGCGACGGGCCTGTGCGCCAGCCCTGATGGCGATGGCAATGTCTCGAGCCTGGAGGGTTGCCTGGGGTTGCGATGCTCCCAGCCACCCTTGATCTCCCGCTGATCTCTCGCTTCAGGTCGTATGCGCCCACCTCGAGGCCTGAGGTAAGTAATCTGCGCCAGGTTGATGATCCGCGAGTTTATCGAGCAGTTGGCTTTATGTACAGACTGTGACAGAGAAAGAGCAAGGGCCGCGATCGCCTCAGACGATGCCTGGATCCAACCTGGATCTGAGAACTCTAGCGGACGTGCAGGACAGATATGCATGCGCGGATGACAGTGGCAGCTCGAGTACTGGCAGATGGTGAGATGGTGGCGCCGTGGTGCTCATATGGCACTGTCAGTCGTCGCGAGATTAATGTCGCTCGTACCACCGCCCAAGCCGAGATTTATTCGATGGATGGTCTGTCAATAAATTCCAAGAGCCACATTAGGTATTTAAATTTGATTCCGCTTTTTGAACGCATCTTTCGCGTATCTTGACATTAAGCAAACTTCGAATTTATGACAGGCTGTCGGTTAAGTTAAGTAGTTTTCTTAAGTAGCTTCAAAAAAAGACAATGTGGCACTTCCGAGGTGCTCTCGCAGATCAGCACAGCCGAAGGCGTTTTCGTCCCTTCCCAAGTCCAACGAGGTTGGCATCTGCTTCGGCTTGTGTAAAGGCTGACATCTCAGAAGTGGCACCCGAGATGGTTTTACGTCAAACCGGCCAAATATAATTACGAGTTTCCTGCATATATGCTGAATTAGTACACTGCAATGTGTCAATGTTTTCTTGGTGCGTTGCAAGAAGGGAGCCAATATCAAGTTCGAGTTCGAGTGGCGGAGCCGCGCATCGACATGCATCCACGTGACACGTCTCGTTCATCCGACCTCGGGCGTCCGAGTCGGAGTCGGAACGCGGCAAGTCTCCTGTAGGCTGTGACGCTCCTTCGACCTCGCCTGTATCACATCTAAAGTTCACCATGTCTAGCGACGAATTCGACGCATACGCAGACGAATACGACGGTCTGGACTTTGCTGCCATACCAGACCTGAATGATGACAGCCCACCTGTTGCAATACCGGCCAGTGTCCCCGCGCGCCCAGCCAGCGCCGGCTCCGCGTCCTCACACTACTCTTTCGACGATCTCGATCCGTCAATCCTCGACGAAGTAGCCGCAATTGAGGGTCGCATGACACAGGGCACGACAGGATCTACAACTGGTACGCTCCCATGGTTCGCGTAAGGCTGTGGATTAACATTTAGCACGCATACACAGGTACAGACTCGCCGATCAGCCATGTCAACAGATCTGCACACACGAGAGCTGCTCCGCCACCCCAGGGTCGCGTGGGCGTCGCTGTGGGCACGAGAGGTAGATCTAATCTCAGTTTCAGCGCGAAACAATGCGAAACTCATCCATGCGCCAGGGGACGCGATACCCTCGGCATTCAATTTGTATAACAATGGCGTTCCCACAAACCATCAGCTCTCGCTGTCCCGCGTATTTGGTGGTGCTTGGAAACCTTAATTTACCGTGTTTCGTCGTTAACACTCATTAGGCCTGCCTGATTCGAGTGGTCCTCCGCGGCACAAAGGCAGGTCCATTTGAGCATCGACATGTCGCTTGGGCTGACCGCATGCTGATTTCAGAAGTCTTGCGCCCGCAGACCCCCACGCGGGCCACTCAATGTAGCGTGGAAGACTTCCCACCCAAAGTGCCCAGCAAGCGCGGGCACACAGAAACTTCACCGATAGAGTCACCCTCAAACTCGAAGAAAAAAGGGAAAGGCAAATCACCGGGTGACGCTAGCAACGAGTTCGAGCACATTCTAGAAGGCTTGGAAGACGAGATGACTTGTCCGATGTGCGTTCTCCCCGCGTTCTCAACCCTTCTCATCGCTGATGGCTGCTGAATGGTTAAACCAGATGCTGCGACATTTTGTAAGTGGATACGGTTGTTGCGACGATGTACATTAATGACGGGGTGACGATGTTTCAGCGTTGCCGCCCATCTGGGAAATCCGTGCGGACATTCATTCTGTGGGGAGTGTGGCGATGCGTGGCTCTCCAAATTGGTTCGTGGACATGCTTATTCTTCCTAAACGTGCTTTACCGTTGATTTAGAAACGGTCGCCCACATGTGCTGTTTGCCGCACTAAATTGTCTCGCTCTGCCCCTATGATACCTAACATAAATCTCGACAATACTGTTAGCCGCCACCTCAATGCCTTGTCCTCAAGTGGGAGAATCGAATGGCAGCCGGGGGGCACCAGAATAAAGGAATGGGAAGCAAGAAAAGAGTACGTCTCTTCTGTTCTCTTTTTTCCGCTTCTCTTGAACACTCATTCAATGATTTTCAATCCTCGTAGAAACTGGAAGAAATCTGTGGTGAAGAAAAATTCTGAAAAAGCTGCCGCAACAAAAAGCTCTACAAGAACGCGTGTATCAATTCAATTCAACCACGCTGATGTGGGAAGTTGGCTCGTCCCAGACGACGAAGAAGACGAAGATTTCGAACTGCAAGAAGACTTGGATTTGCTTCCACCTCCGATCCGACGAGTGACTCGCAGGCGGGCCGTCAATAGCTGACAGATATCCAGCGACGTCAGATTTTGATGGCGCTGGCTCGCTATTGCATATTCTTTCACGGGCCTTACAGCGCATGTTTCCATCGTGCACCGTTCTTACTGAACCCAGCAGTGAGATACGGTCCGCCTCCCGCCCATATCAATTTGATGGCATCCTGGCAGCCTTGAGGATCTGAAGCATCGCATATACGCCCGCCTTCTCCTATCTGGATATACTTTCTTAAAGGGAGATCGTTATCGGTATTTGAAAATGTATGTTCTGGATAGCGATTTACGCGAGCGAAAAGCCTCGAGAAGGGCGTGCCGCCACCGCCTCAGTGATTTGGATTGACGTTTTTCCGCCTCTTACTCCCGTACCCCCCAATCGGATGCCATCTTTGGGTGGAATACGTGGCATCGTCTCCCATTCTTATCAAACATGCTGCCTACACGCTGTTCAGACGTGCATTTAGGCGTGTCTGGACTCCGCAATTGGGTCGTGGCTCACGCGTATCTCCGAGAATGGATTGATGTGCCGCCGCGACCTGTGTGAAGTACGATTATCTAAATGTGACGAGCCCATAAAGACCCTCACTGAGAGCTGCGATTCTCCACACGACCTTCAAGGTCACTGGCATCTCAGTGTCATGCCCTCCTTATCTTTCTCGCCGGTCGTGGGCGAGAGGGTCGTCGTCTGCGTCGGCCCCGAATCGCAGCCCTCGTGCGTCCAGACCATCCATTTCACGGCGTCGTTCCCATCGCAGCAGGCCTACGATGAATATCGGCGGGATAGAGTGAGAGTAGAGCTGTGGACCAACGTGCCGACCGCAGAGAACAAGAGTGGCGGACAAGGCTGGGTCGCTCTTCCCTTCAGAGAGAGGGATGCGATCACGCCCGAGGACAGCGGAGCCTTCGCATTGCTTCCAGAGACTCCCAGCGTGAAGACTTTGCACCTCGAGATCCCCGTGCCTCGCTCGGGGAATTCGTTTGTGAGTAGAGCCCTTAGTACTGCTTCGATTCTTTGCTGACCGACTGCAGAGCTTTACACATCGCTTGTCTTATCCTTCTGGAGAGATAAGATGGTTAGGACAATACAGGCGCGACGGTCAGCTGATAATTGAGCGTAGTGATCCACGCTTCACTCGCGGGACATTCATCAACAAGGATGGAGAGTCACTGGTGTCAGGTGTGAACGGCTGGGTGGATAAGGAGATCGGGCAATTGAGCAAGACTTTCGATTGGTCCATTCACGCGATCCAGGACGACGGGTACGTTCCATATCACAAGCCAACCCCCTACCGGCTACTGAAATCCTTTGCCCAGAACATCATCTATTCATTCGCTGAATGGCCAAACCTTGTTTATCCAGGCCCCGGCAATATTTTGTGTTCCTCAAGTTCGAGCCCGATCATTCGTTGTTCCTCAAACTTTTTCCCTTTCTGCATCAGCGAACTCTACCTTTTCGATCAACGCGCTCGGTAGCGTTCTGATGACGGGCCCCCCTAAATGCTCAGTATCCTTCCAGAGTTATGATGCAGAGATGAAGGGCGAGATTCGCTTAGCCGCTGTCAGAAGGGCTCTTTCCTATGGAGGTGCACCCCGAGGCCAACTCCTGAATTTTGACGCATCTGCAAGCCATGCCATTCTGGCGGCTCCGGCAGGCAGTTCTCCCACCACTGTATCCGTCGTGCCCATCATCACTCCCGTTCCTTCATCATCGTCACGTAGCATCCGGGTCAGCACACAGTCACTTGCCGCTCTCGTGCCGCGAGACATTACAGATCTATCTCTGTTCTGTCCCTCTACTCTCGGATCTCGATTCGTTGCAGTTCCATCAGACGCGAAGTTGGACGAGCATGTTGCTCTGCAGGCGAGCTCGGAGTGCGCCCAATTCCTGCTCGCCCCTGCTTATAATCTCGGTACCGGAGCGTGGAAGGTTTCTCTCACCACGTCGCACACACGTTTCACCGCGGCTGTTAGCCAACTGCCCTCACCCCCATCTTCTCCTGTTACCGCCCGTCTTTCTCTGTCCAAGGACGCTGTACATGCAGTGCCCGTGAAGGAGGTTGTAATAGATGAGGTTGAGGGGAAGAATGATGCCTCGGACTCTGCGCCGGAGTCTTCACCCCCACCAAGTGCTCTCAGTATTCCCTTCATCCCTTCTATCATCGTCCTCCAACTCTGGCTCGTGAAGCTGTGGCTTTTCCGTCTGCTGATGCATCTCGGCGCTCATCGACTGCCTCAAAAGGAAGTTCACGCTTACATCAAAGCGCATGTTGAGGAGCCTGAGGCGCACGAGCATGAGGACGAGGACGAAGCAGATGATGAGACTGTGGCACCCTCCGTTAGCTCTGCGGCTGATGTCGGGACCGTTGCATACCTTGATGATGACCTCAAGAGCTCCGTGAGCGGGGTATCCGAGCTCTTGTTCGACGTCGGTGCGGGCGATGTTGCTCTATTGGTGCGATCGGCGGTGGCGTCCGCCTCTGCGTCGACCGACACTTTAAAAATCGATCTGGATGGTATGCCCGTCAAGCGCACTGTTCGCGCATTGGATGATGGTATTTTCTTGTTCGAGTTCAGTGCTGGCACGGCCGGTGGGCGGCTTTCCGTTCAGTTGGCCTGATTTTTTCTGGGTTCCATCTATTTATTCCTCTTCAAGATTCTTTCCTTGATACGAATGTTACGGTTCGCGGAGATATGTATCTACTCCCTCACGTGCTTACGAATTGTTGTTTGTTTTCTGTTGTCTTCGCTGTATCACGGACTCGCATATTCGCTGCTGTTTTCCATTTACATAGATCCATGTAGCGCACCTCACACCACAATCTCATCACTATCCTTGTCATCAGCATTGCTGCCTCCGCTGCAATGAAAGAAAGAGCCAAGAATCATTGAACCGTTTGTCTAGAATGGTGGCTATTCCAAAAGACCACTTTCTAGCCGCCTACAAGAGTTCTACTCCTCCTCGTTCACCTCGCCTCTTCGATGTCGATGATCGTCAGCCATGAAATTAGAAACTGAAAGCGCTACGATGTCGTCCAAACGCTCGGGTGACAGTTCATACTCCGAGCCGCGGACCGCAATTGCATAGGCAGCTATGAATTAATGAGACCAGACTTATCAATGGAAAGTTTCGGTTGTTACCATCTTCAATTTTCTCTAGCGATTGAGCGGTCACATGTTGCTTGCGAGTCAATTCCTTGATGTATGGGGTGAGTCTCTCCAAGTCTGATTTTCTCGTTAGCGGTGTCGAAATTAACATACATCAACACGAGTCTATGACGGACCCGATTTACAATGTCGCACAAATGCACAGACCTCACTGGCTCTGACGCGCCCACCACGGCGCGATATCCCAGATATTGCGAAGCGCATCAATTCCCCTGTCAAATCTGAGAGACCCAAGAGATAGTCTTCCAGCGGTAGCGTGAAATACTACAGCACCTATCAATTATGTTCTGTGAGTTGTCTCAGTTGACTTACTGGAATACTGGCGTCATCGGTCAAAATGTTTTGAACTTCATTATGCGTGACTAGAGTTCCATGCTCCAAATAGTGCAAGAAACTAAAGGCTTCGATGAATTCCTGAATGCCAGGAGAAACACAACGATAGTAACGCCAGAAAAGATTGCCTTCAAGCTCGTGCCTGATGCTAGCAAAGATGCTGGTGACTTCCGCGATCTTCGCGCGCCCTGCATTAGCTGCGCGCAGGGAGGTTTCACGATAGGTGTCGGTGGTCTCCTCCGTCATAATACGATGTAACAAAAAAATGATCTTCTTCGACAGACTCGTGACCTCCCGACTGGCCTGTGATGAAGAAATTAAGCTATAGCTATGGGGCAAGATAAACCCAAGAATTGTATTGAACGAAGAGAACCTTTATAAGACGCTCGCGCCTGTCGCTGAAGTCGTCGAGCTCTGCGCGAAATGCTTCAAACGCAGAGGAGATGTCGGGGAACATGGCTGTTCAAGTTTTAAGCTAATTTTATGACAGCGGCCACCGCACCGCATTTGGTCATCAAGTCTCTTGCTCTAGTGTGCCTGCCCTGCTCCTTCACAATTGCTTGAAATTCCGAATATCTCCTTCAACCTCAATCATGGCCTCGTTTGCCCCAAAGCCAGGATGTCCAATGTGCTCGATTGTATCAACAGCTTCACATGCCCCTCATAACTCTCCTCGCTCGCCCTCCTTCCCAGTTGGCTCCACTCAACCAGAGGTTCTTTGGCGTGACGACAACTTTACCGCTTACAGGGAGAAAGCGAACCCCGTCTCTAGCAAAGGGCATATCATTATTGCTTTCAAGTACGTATCTTCTAGTGTTCAGACCGTCCAACACATCCTCATCGCAACGTGTAGTCTGCATGTTCCGTCCATTTATACGCTCGTGTGTATTATCCTCCTTTCAGTTCATCTCCGCCGATACTTATCATTTGCGTCTATACTTGTTCAGTCTTCCAGTGATCTCCCCCTTCTAGTTAATGTGCGCAATCTTGCCAACCGACTTCTCAGTAGCCTTGTATCTTCGACGTCGTCACCAAGTGTGACACCCGCTACGGTCGCCTCCCCAACTTCATCCACTGCACCACGGGTGGGAGGCCCAGACTTCCACGTTGGATTTATCACACCTCCCTTCAAGGACAACAAGATTCCAGTCACTGACCACCTGCACGCGCATGCATATATTGGGAACGGCGATCTTATGGGATGGTGGAGAGGTGTTGCCTATTCGTCTGTGGCATGGTACAGCATTGATGATCTCATTGCTGAGATTCGGTACGCCTTTCGCTTCCGCATGCCCTATGCAGTGTTCATCGTATTTTGCCTCTCCAGTGAATCGGTGTCGAACAACCGTATTAAGTCCGGATACAGGAATCGCAACGCGCCCATCGATGAAGTTGCTGATGCGGGTGCTCGATCGGGCGCTGCTGATGGTACCGAGTTCACTGAACCGAGCCTGGCTGTGCCGGATGAAGAAGCAGGTGAAGGCACCCCTGGACCTTCCTCGCGCCCCTTATCTCCAAACACATTATCACCTCAAAGCCAGATACCCCATCTACGCGTGTAGTTGTACAAACACTGCCACCTTCATTATCCATCGGCAACTCACCCACCGTACATTTGTTTCAGCGACAGTTGTGGCGCCTAATTCGGACATTCAACTTTATATAAGTAGTACCCCATTCTCACATGCATTCTCATACTGTAGCGGTTGAGCTGAAGAACGGACCTCGGCAATCGATTTCAATGTTCATAATTAGACGCTTGTGACTTAGCAGTAGTAAACCAGATGATTCACGCGAAGTCAGGTTTCAATGTTACATGATTTATGCGTGCAGTTCTTGAACTGGAATATAGATATCCTGGTCTTGGCTTGCAATATTTCTTTGCCCTGTGTTCTATGCGTCTGTTCCACAATCGTCAGCGCGTATAGGTTGAAGAGATCAAAATACGCACAATACGATGAGCCCGTTAACAGTGTGGAAAGGGCGGCCAGCTGATGGTCATTGAATTTTTTTGAATCTTCGTGCCAGGTATCCTGATGCGTCCTCTTAAAGCTGCTGGCACACTTCCGGACCGTGGTCGAGATTGGTATCTTCACATCCCCTGATTAATTCCTACCGTCGTCATATTCATATGCAAAGGTTTACTCACAGGGTCATACGTATGCTCTGCAAGCACAGTAGTCATGAGCCCTGGCATCCATTTTTCCACAGTGTAAGGGTATGAGTCGATGAGGGCACAGATGCCAAGTATTGCAGCATGCCGTTGGCGGATGGCCTTGTTGTACTCATGTGATAACCGTGGGGGAATATGACTCTTCTTCGCCAGTTTTACGAAACGATCCTGTACATTTCTTCATGAGCGATTCCATACAATCCCCACCAACAACCGCACCTTGAGATTCATGATGCTCCGTTTGGGGGACAGGCGAAGAATTCCGGATAGCGTTCTGTGACTACTCAGCAGGAGTGCGGCAAACAAATCAAAGGACCTACGTTGCTGCCATCTCCCGCACTTCAACAACCTCGTCATCCAAGCATTTGCAAAGGATCTGCATCCCAGTCAATATTGAGATCTAACTAATATTATCATCGACTGACCTCAACAATATGAACAATCTTGAGGTCGCTGAGCTGTGGCAATTGTCTGAAGTAATACACTAGATGGGGTTAGTTAGAACTTATGTCAATGATCGTTGAGCATTTGGAATCGATCATGACCTTGCACGAGAGGCAATGCTTTCAGCCGGACTCTCCAAGACTACTTCCACATCAAAAATCTGGCGACACGTAGTTCTCAAACACTCACCGGTGATTCTTCAATAGCTTCAAACATGCCATCAAGAACAGGGTCCACCATGGAGTGCGGAGGGACAATACCACACATGCGCACAAGCAACACGCTTGCTCTCTTCGCCAACTCCGAGTTGTCGTTCACTGTCATCAAGCTATAATTCAAAACCTGCCAGGTAATCAAAATACGCCCAACATACATTCAGTGAAGCGGAACAATTCTGGCTAAGAGACCGAGTTAAAGGTCCGCCATTTTGCTTGTCGATGTGATAGACTTACCATGAGCAAGAGGATGTAATCGAAGGCCGCAACGGCTTTGGTATCGTGGACTATTTGGAATAGCCACTTACATACTGCGATGCCCACCCTAATATATAGATCAATAAATAATTGAAAATCGGGTAGGTGAGATTGTCTTACCTGTCGTAAGTTGACTGAAAGGCACGCACTCCCGACACGCGCTCGGCCTTCCACACTTTGAACTTTTCGACGAGTTCCAATACTCGGCCCTTATGATATGTACCACGCATGCCCATGATATCAAAGTCAATGCTAGCTGTGCGGCACTCTCGAACGAGTATTTCGGCGGAAGGCATTGAGGGTTGTGGTTGCCACTATCCCAAAACGTGAGTTTGTAGCACTCATATTGGCCGCGGTCCGATTTGCGACGTACCTTGATCTTTCCTGAGAATGCAAGGAAATCTCCAACATGCTCTCGAACCTGATGACGAGATTATTCGTGACCTGCTACGTTCCCAAAGGCCAGCTAGGACGCACCTCGTCGTGTTCACCGCATATCTGAGGCCAGTAACGATCCACCACTTCATCAGACCACGCTGAAAACTTCCAATCCAACCCTTCATACATTGCTTGAAATAGATCCAGAACCTTTGTCGCGGCAAATGATGACTCGCCGTTGAAATCCAAAGTGTGGAATTGCTTCAGCAGAAAGTCGACCAAAGGTTGAACCCGACGAGGATCCTGATTATAAAATATGTACTGCACAGTGCCATCAATATGTTTTCCCCGATTGAAGTGCAGCCAGGTTTGATTTCAATCACCTCTAGAAAACTTGTCCACACTGTGATGGTATCTGTTTTTAAGTTCTGGCTCAATGTGCGCTGAATCAAGGGAGTGAACCAATTCCAGAGTTTAGTGTGGGCGTCTGTAGGCCAGTGCTTCGAACCTGACTTAGAAATGAGCAAATAGGCATTCAGTGTGCAGTTGTTGCTGACTGCTGACCGTTTAAAAGACCGCCAAGGAATTCTGCCCCAGCCCGTTGATTGTCCTGATCCTTGTCCTCCAGCAGCTCTTCAAGTGTAGGTCTAAGGTACTCGAATGGTTCATCATCAAGCAATTGAACTGGAACGAAGATAAGTTGGTGGATCGCTTGTAGGTGGAGAACCTACAAATCGTCTTCACAAAGGACATGTTATCTTGTGAAACGGAACTACGATGGTTTTCTTCGGCATAATGGGTGGACAGGTCTTCCCAAAACTTGGTGACTGTGACGATTTTGCGAATAGTTTCCACGGCGGGTTGGCTAGCCCCCTGCCATGGTTGGAAAGTCGAGGTGCTTGCTTGTGCGGGAAGATAAAGGTTGAGCGTTTCAGCCCATGCAAGCCAGCCGGAAGGTGATTTGTCACAAAATATTCTTTCAGAAGGATTAAGGGGTTTGGTAGGAGTATTGTATTACGGAATTGAGACGTACGGCTGTCGGGCAAGGCTGTCGCCTATTGGAGTCTTGTAATCTTGGAGAATTTTGGAAAGCAAAGAATGAGAAGGCTCCACCGGAATGCTGACTTTGAGTGGGTTGTGGTGTATTGCTTGAACAAGTTCCCAGGAACTGCGTGCATATGTCCGGTGCTTTATGTACTGTAAGCTCTTGATGACGCTGCGTTGTGCATACTACATAGAGTAATAAGACACAGAGGACAAACCACACGACAAGCCAACGTACGTATCTCTATCAATGGCCCTGTCAGCATGCACGAGCAGATGATCTTAAAAAAGAAACGCACGATGCTCGTATGGCTGCTGTATGTATTCTCTAGCATGAATTGAATAAGAGGCGCAGAAAGGGGTGTATCGCGCCGGACCAAGGCTCTCAAGAACCTTATAGCAACTATAACATAGCGCCAATGGGTGCGAGTATCTTTAGCTATGTCAAGAACCGAAATTAACTTTCGGAAAGGAAGCACCAGTAAGTTTTCAGCAAAACAAAAAAAGGATCCTGCAATTCACCGTGAGGTTGTTGGCATTTTCCCACAAACGCAGGCGTTCTATCCGTTGTGCTCGACATTTCTCAACCAAATCTCTGTAATTTGAGCGCCTAGGTAACAGCAGGCTTAGATTCCGCACGGCTTCGTCCACTCGAGTAGCTTCTATGTCGTAAACCAAATAACATGGCTCAACATAGTTGTTGAGACCTAATACCCATGTCAGTCCTTTCGATGAAACACAGCAAAGCGAATGATCAACATTTGTCAAATACCGAAGAAACGCAATCTTGAATAGATGTCTGCATTCTGAATCAGATTGTTTGATGTGCCTATAACTGCACAATGAGCCTACTTTTTCATTACTTTGACAACCAAAAAGCCCGCCGAACAAGTCAGTGGCTAAAGTAGGATCTGTGGAAATATTAAGCGACATATTTGGTAAGCAAGCGAGCTGACGAACCTGTGATGGCATATTTGGCTATCGCAGAAGATTAAAAATGAATTAACACAGCGGAAGGAACAAGGATGTACCTAATGAAGTAGCTTTCAAAGTCCACAGAGCGCCTTTCATGCGGTCATCGTCTGTGCCGGGCTGCAGAGCTTTATATAGTGCTGGTAGAACGCGTCGCCTTGTGCCATCGTAGGACTGGTGACAACGGTCAATTGAAAGCAAGATCAACTACGTCGTTCGCAAACGCACGGAGGATATTGAATCGAGCAATGATTGGCTGGCTCTGAGAGAAATTTAACACGACGAAAGTGATAAAGAAGGGTGAACGAACTGTCTGACTGGATAAAGGCGCGTCAGGATAGACGAACTCATTTGTTTCAGACAGGTACTTACTCGCCGCATAATGCCACATAGACCATTCGACAATGTCGTCGATGAGGCTGTCTTCGATGGGACCTCGCAGTCTCTCCATGCAGTTCCAACGGAGGCGAGCAGTATGATAATACCTAGCTCTGCGGACGAAGATAGCTCGTGGCCACTGTTTCTGCTTGGCATACTGCCGAGCCACATTCATTTCTGAAGTGTATTGATCACCGTTGACGAAGAAACTGGAGGTATTCATAAGTGAAAGTTCGTTGCATAGAAACCAAATCTCACCCATCCCTGCTGTCACCATACTCCAGCAGGTATGTGCGGACAGATCGAATCTATGGATGTTTTTAAACAAGGTATAACATGAACAGCAAGGATATTACCAGCATGTGCACGGCATCGACTGTATTTTCCTCCCCTTGATGTAAAAGAGACATAGACGCTTCGTGCAAGAACTCTCCGTAGAGCCGACGCACGTTAGCCATGTACTTATATCTCGTATCACTTGGGTCATTGAGACAGAACCCTGAATTCAAAGGCTCCGCAATTGCTATCATTTCAGTAATCTCGTTTCTGTGGAAGTTAGATCTCGTAAATGCGAATATATGTCAGTTCACTTACAAGATATCGCTGTTTTGGCTGGCACCACGCCACTCTTCTGCAGTGGTATGGTATCCCACAAACGTCGGGATACCGGAAAATCCATTACGCACAAAGGTAAGGTATCTGGTGTCGTTTGTGGGATATCCGGGGGTATTGGGAGAAAAGGCTTACCGACAAAAATCATTGCGCCAATTTGCATCGCGCGGGACATCTTCATAGACAACATTCAATATGGGAAGTGAAATAATGAAGACTTTGCACCACTTTTTTCAAGCAGGCCTCGAAGGAGCTGTAAGGTAGGTTCTATCACGTCCTTGAATAGCTGCAGTACAAAATCGATTTCTGCATCATTGGGTACATGCCAAGCAATCTTAGAAGTGTGAGCACAAATGCAAACAGAACATCTGTGGGGCCTACTAACTTTGATGTCCTCGGGCTTGTACAGCTTCCCCCAGTATTTGTAGTGATGCATGCGAAAGTCTAATGTTGCTCCAAGTATCAGATCTGTTTTTCTTCACCCAAGCAAATCTAACTCGCCTTGACTTTCCCATTCATCTGGATTGACAAATTTGTTGTCCAGTGGATACGTGTGTGACAATGTCAATAGCAGGCTAGACAAAAGTTTCCCGCTCCAAGAGAAGCCACGCTTGGAGTACGCCTTGTTGATGAGCAATTTGAACAGCGAAATGAACTCGTCCTTGTATTTGACTATCTGCAAGAATTTTAGAGGCGGATCAATGGCCGAACAGAAGAATGAAGTGCTTACTGCTCTACCATCACTGAGAGCAGCCGATTTAGATGCCGCAAGGTCAAAAGTTCAAATAACCTACTTGAATACTGTTCCCCTCAAGATCGCCAAATCTAGGTGAGATAGTCAGAAAGCAAAGAAAATGGAAAGATAGAGGGACAAACTCCAGTGGAGAGTCGCATCCGAAGCTAAAGGAACTGATGTTGCCGTGGTACGAAGAGAACTTGCGCCGTGAGAAATTTCCGTCTTGATGTTGTAAAGGCAGAAGGGGACAAATTTGGCGAGTGTCTTTTCGGGATTGGCGTTGGCCACACATTCCACAAGCTGATGTATCGCTCGTACTGCGTTCGGGCGAACTGTGGTGGTTGCATACTCGAAGATTATGTTTAGCACCAGATCAAACAATGGCTCAGAGAGATGGACACAAATTTGGCTGCAAGCACCAGCAACAGCATCCACCATTTTCACTGTAAGTATGATAGCATCAGTATGGACTTTACTGATCGTACAGCGGGAAAGAATGTTAAACAACCTTCTGATGCTCCACCAGCATTGCCATGAGTGCCTTCTTCTGGTAGGTTTTCGAGAAGTTGGATCACTCGGCGTATCAGACTGGTAACCCAATCTGCGAAGCTGCCGGTCGTGTCTTTCAACAGCGTGTCCTCTTCCTTGTTCGAAAGTCTGGACTCTAAACCATATTCACGAGCTTCTAAATCGCCTACAGAGAAGAAAGGCGTTGAATCCTCGCGACCTATGGTGCTCAATGGTACGATATCTGCATGTGTCGTGTTGAAGTCTGGGGCGCTGGAGAGGTCGCCTATCATGATATATTGTGAAATCTCCGCAATGAAGGCCGTGGTGCACAGCTGCAGATAATTGAATATCATGCGTGTAATTTCAAGAAAAAATGTGCTGACCGTCTTCGAAGGATCATTCTATATAAAAATGTCTTAAATACCACTTATGTTCTTGGGATTTGAACACGAATACGTACCAAATCAATGCCAGGAACCAGTAGCTGCAGAACTGGTATAAGATGTTTAGCGCCTGGGTAGTATACATCTCGCGATACGATAGCAGGAACGACGGCGCCGAGGGCCTTGATCACTGCCAGCGTCCTCTCAGTCTGAGAAAGTGGTCAGAAAGCGA
>JACXVL010000048.1:239811-255667 GCA_014898675.1 Athelia sp. TMB | reverse complement strand
GGTATAAGATGTTTAGCGCCTGGGTAGTATACATCTCGCGATACGATAGCAGGAACGACGGCGCCGAGGGCCTTGATCACTGCCAGCGTCCTCTCAGTCTGAGAAAGTGGTCAGAAAGCGATGAAACATGATTTGGTATACCCACCTCAACAAGAGATTCTAAAGAGGGGATCGCCCTGTCAAGGATAGGGTGAAGAATGAGGTCGGGCTCCATCAAGCTCAGAGACTTGAGGCAGCTTTGAACATTAGTGGCAGTGGTCGAGTCTTGGGAAAACATCGCGAGCAACGCGCAAGTACGAAGAGACTTCACAAGCTCTCGCCTCATAAGTTTAGTTAATCGTCGATTCTGAGATCGTATGAGGGCTATGCTCTAAAAGAAGTACGGGGATATAACAGACCTTTGGAGTCTTGCATCCCGGCTGCTCTTCCTCATGCCAACGCCTATTGAAGTCATAAGCAATATACTTGATAAACGCGCTGCATGTCTGTCAGTTTCCGCCCCGGGACCATGGTGACAGCGACAAAGCGTACGTTAACTGCATTGTTGTGATAAATAAACAATCAATCAGGCCTTCAGGCGTAATAGACTCACATCAGCCGTCCATGATCCAGAGTTTGATGGATGAAAGAACGCTTCAGTGGAAGCAATCATCTTCGCCAGCGAGTCGAGAGCTTTAGAACCAGCTAGATAGGTTTGCTGTTTGAAATGGCCCGCCTTCATAAGTGGGGTTGATAGGTAGTCACCCAGGCCACCTTCTCGCATTAACGTTGGCGTGTTCATGCCAGAAGGAAGAGGGGTAAACATTGGAGTGGGGGCGTTTGATGAAGGATTGGGAATGCTGTCAGGAATCATCGAGTAGACAATGATTCGAGCCAAAGATGCTGTTATAGTGTGAACACGATGCATACATGATGGCACAATCTACTTACGTATCCTCCCAGATGGTTTAGGCAGCCTTCCGATCTCAAAACTCGCCTGGTTGTCAGCACTGGGGCCGGTGGTCAAGGATCCGGCATCTGCAAGAGGTATTTCTAAAACCTATATAAATCGCAGCACCTTTCCCAACAGCTTTGAGCGCACCCATTGATGAGAGACACTTGCACATGATGAGATGCCACTGCAAAATACCCAGCTTAGTATGGCCATGATTGTCGACGTATCTTTAAGCGCACCTGATGCTCCGTAAAGACACCAACACCAGATGCGTCTTTGAACAGCCCCGCCCAGGCTCCGGTGATATTACTCTCATCGCGAGACCACACTGGTCTGGCCTCACCATCCGACCTGGCGTCGTCCGGAATTGCTTCTATCCTCCTAGGATCACTTATAGATGGATCCACATGCAGCTCTGCGAGGCGGGAGAGATACTCTAGCAATCTATTATCGAATTTGTACGAGTTGACGGACTCCCATAGACGAAACAGCATAGGCAAATATGTCGTGGGGTGTGATAGCGGAAGAAATGTAACCATGTAGTATTGGGATGAAAGAATGGTCTTAGATTTGCATCAGAAATGCGTATCGAGCAGAGAAGATATGGCCTCACATCCAAGTTCGTGCCGTTTACTTGAGGCACGAATGTAGCTAGCATGTCTTCCAAAGCAGCAGGATGAAAGAAGCGACTTGCTGCGTTAGCCAGGTAGCCCATGCACCATGAAAGCTGGCTAAACCACGTCTTTAGTCGCGTGCTCATGCACGGTGACAAGGGCATACTTGTATTCAAATTCCCTTCTAGTCAAGAAGAGATCCTGCTTGAGAATGTTGTATATGGGCTTCCAAGGGAGTCGCAGGTCATCAATGGATAGTTTTTTTCTCGATCTCGTCAAGAGAACGAAAGAGTCGGCACAAGCTGCGATGACATTGATTGGCATGCCGGGGATGGTGCATAGCTCAAAATAGAGAGTAGCGAGTCGTATCCTCTTATCCCTTGGTATAGGATATTTCAGCTTTGTCCAGCTGAAGATATAAGTTAGTGTTGTACTTTTGGGACTAGGAGAACCGATGCGTACTATGTGAATAATATGTCCCACTGCAAGATACCTGGATCGTAATCCTTTGCTTCCACGCATTGTACAAGTCTGAGCAAAATGAAATCAAGCAGGTTTTGAATTTGCGAGTTGGGCTCAATTGAATAAGGCAGAGATCTGGCATAGTTCTTTAGCTTGTTGAAGTAACGCTCGCTGCCAGGCGGTACGTCATCGAAGTCCCAGGGAATGGTGGGCACGAGACCACCGTCCCCAAGACTTAGTGAGTTCAAGTTAGGTAGAGTCATGAAGATTCGTTCAAACGTGGGTGCTTTCGTAGAAGAGGTGGAAAGCAAAGAAAGAGATCATAAGATGATTGTATATAAAGGTGTGGAATCTTGGCAGTTTCGGTGCAAGAGTCGGATAACGGGGTGATAATATGGTTAAGTTATATAAGCGCTGCGTCATCAAGCACCTACAGCAAACGCTGCATCCTGCAACTCCTTCACGGCGTGCTCCCTAACCATCTCCCAAATAACATTTCTCTGAGCTCGGACATCCCCCAGCCCTTCCCTGATCTCCTCAAGACGCTCCACGTACTCCCTGCCATCGTCCTGCAACTCGCGAATAATTGCCACCGATTTCTCCAGCCTGTCTAGTTGCGCTTCGGGTGTGACAAATTGTGATGGCTCAAATTGAGCCGGGGGTCCACGTTCGGAGAGGAAGAGTTTGTGTGTTGAAGGCGTCAAGTCGGGCGCACTAGAGTACCTCCGTTCGCGTTCATCTTCGCCCTCCTCGTCTTCCTCTTCGCGCTTTAGAGAAACAATCGGCTCGGCAGCATCCAAAGCGTCTCCAACCTTCTTATCAGCATCCTCCGCGATAACTTGCCACATGCGGCCCATTGCTTTACGCATGGTTGCCTCGCCCTCGATGAGATTGTTCGTAGCCTGCTCGAGCTCGTCAAGTAAACTGGAACGGAACGAATGCGTGACAGACTTGTCCATGACAAACGATGAGTAGTTCAAATGTTGTGTGATAGGCGGCGGATATGGAGACACCAAAGGTGGCGATGGCGACTGCAAGTGGGGCAAGCACGGAGGAGACGGTGACCGATTTTCTTGAGGGAGCAATAGCTTTACGCGTTTACGCGCTCGTTCTTCCTCCTATGTAATGCCCGCAGTAAGCGAAAGCTGACAACCGAAGCCAAACATGGACGTACCTCCCATTCGTCCATCCCAGGGCCCCAAGCGGCTATCTTTCCTCTTCGAATCCATCTTGAGCCTTTCGTGGTTTTCTTTCCCCAGTTACCCCCCTTTGTTCCCGCAGTAAGAGGCTCCTCATCCGAGTCGTCGTTGCCTTGTGACGGGTAGTACCACGCATTCTGATCATTCAAAGGGATTGGGCTGCTTTCCCGTCAGTCACAATTCAGCCGCGTAAGGGACAGACATACTTCGTTTCTTCTGGCAAGACTAGAGATCTTTTATGGCCATTCGTGAGGCGCGAGGAGCTGGCAGTCTGTGCACCAATGTCGGCAGCCATGTTTGTGACAGTCTCTGGGTGAGCGGATGTGCGATTGAGAGGCAATTTTACAAAGGCCGCAATGGCCTTCGGGACCTATAACAACATATTTTGAACCCGTGCTGGATATCTCAGCACGATCCTGATAAACCAATAATATATATATTCTATCCTCCCCCAAACAGCGAACGATATTTATTCCTGCGCACGCGCTTCGGCATCGGACGCCTCTAATCTTGCCCCTTCCTTCTTTGCGACGTTGCTCTGCTCAAAGCTTCGCATTCCATCAAGTCCCCAGCGTGCCATCATAGCCTTGTCCTCATCCCAAGGCGCGCATGGTGTGGTCAACATTTGATCCCCAGTGAAGACTGCATTGGCGCCAGCCATAAAACACATTGCCTGCTCTGCCTCGCTGAGGGTGTTGCGCCCAGCGGCCAGTCGGATTATAGTCGTTGGTAGAACGATGCGAGCTGTCGCGATGGTCCTGATGAGGGTGTGATACTTTACAGGCTAAGGGAACAGTGATTGTCAGCTTGTGTAGCTGCGTCATAATTCTCATAAATATGCACACCTCGTTGCCTTCCAGGGGAGTGCCAGGAATAGGCACCAGCGCGTTCACGGGGAACGATTCTGGGTGTTCTGGCATGCTGTATACATCGTTGAGCGTTCAAATACAGCTTAACAAAATCATCCATGACACTAACTTTGAGACCTCCCAGATTAACCCCACACGGTCTTGATCTGTTTCCCCAAGGCCGAGAATGCCACCCGAGCAGACGCTGATACCTGCATTGCGCACAGCCGAGATGGTGTCCAAGCGTTCGTCATATGATCTCGTTGTAATCACCTTCCGGTCTTCGTTGTCATTTGAACTGCATGCAAGCAAAGAGAAAACATACCGATGGATAAAATTCACGTGAAGTGTCAAGATTGTGATTATACGCGGTCAACCCTCTGGAAGGCATCAGAAGGAATGCTGTTCGCGTCTCCGTTCCACTTACGCTTCTTTCAGCTGCCTCGCTTGCTCGGGAGACAGCATTCCGAGAGTCGTGCACACCTCCATGCCCATGCCGCGTACCTCGGTCACCATTTCCAGAATTCGCTTGAACCCACTCTTCCTTCCTGCGAGATCTCGCCAGGCGGCACCCATACAGAAGCGAGTACTGCCGTTCGCCTTCGCTTTACGCGCTGCTTCTAAGACAGGCTCGATATCCACGAGCTTCGATGCCTTCGTGGTGGTTGAGTATTTGGATGATTGCGAACAGTAGGAGCCTGTAAATTCTGCAATTAACCTCCCAACCGGTATTGAGCAAGCATTCGGTGCCTACAATCTTCTGTGCATCCACCGGCTATCAAACACGCGTAAGATATCGGACTGCACACATGGAACGATCGAGGACACACTTTTGATGTTCATGAGCGTGCATAGCTGGATCTTGCTGGGATCGTGATGTACTCTGTGTTCGCCAGCGGCTCGGAGCACTAGCTCCAGCAATGGTGTATCGTAGATCTGTTGAATCTCTTGCCGTGCCCATGTATGCCGGGTAGCCGGAGCGCCCGCAGAGGGTGCGTGCGTAGCGAGCGCCCGGACAAGATGGCGACTAGCGGTGAGCGATCGGAGCATACTAAGGCCTGTGCGGGTTCGCGAGAGTTTTAAGGAGGGTGGTGGGTTTGGGAGAGAAGTAGGCTGGACAATGATTCAAATTCGAGAGCACTTTGTTCCCCAGGCCTGAGATAAACCCCCAACTGATTCCCGTTTGATCGGATATAGATCGGAAGCTCAGATATTTGCCCAAAAAGGAGGGATGTTGAATGTTCAAGTCTCAAACAAAAATTACCAAAGCACGCATACGCAAACACACTACAAAATTGCTTTCGTATAAGGGGGGGGGGATGTAAGATACACAGAGGGGCTCAACCGATGTCAAGCGGAAATGTTTTGAACTTTTATCAGTTAAGAATGATCAATTGGTGTTTGATATTGGTCGAACGCTATTGGCCACAACGCTCGCTTCGGACATTGCGAAGTCCTGACGTGGGATGGCATTTATGAAAACGGATTGCAGCGGATTGCAGCGCACTGTGGGTTAGGGATCGATCGATGCAACAGTCGATCGACAAGCAGCAGTATTGCTTGGACACGATGTACTACTCAGCAGTGTATCAAATGGGTGACTCAGTTCATTCATTTTAAATCTGGAACGTGGCAGTAAATGTTACTCATAAGCAGTAAGAAATTAGAACAGAATATGTAAAATATCGCGATTCACGGTACCATATACCGCGACATGCGCGGAGCATGCAAGCAAGTTCTTGTTCAGCATGATTGTTTAGAGTTATAGCACATGTTGTGATGAAAGGAACCAATAACAGATTGCGCTCATTTCACATAATATGCAGTCCAGAGATGCAAATCCAAATCTGTGTGGCACTTGGTGAACGTCCACGCTCCCAAAACTTGAGTGGAATAGACGCAAGACAGAAGAAAGCCACCCTCTCTGGAGCGTAGGATCCGCGCTACTCAAGAGAACTTAGTCTCGTTGCACTTGCAGTGAAGATTGAGCATGAGGCTCGCCCAGCAAATGATCACTGGACCTCTCTGATTAAGATATTGATCAGCTCCGCGATGGGCAACCAAGCGCTGGCAAGCCATTTTAACGGCAAAAAAGGAAACCGAATCAGCCGAATAACCAACCGAGGAAATGTGATGGGGGAAGTATACTGAGCGGCACGGGGCAGAGAGACGTACGGGTCAAGCACATAGCGTGCCGGTGCATTGGAATCGAAAAGTACACTATGAGGTACGGAATGGCTTGTGCGGGCTCTGGGCGACCAGGTGCAAGAGATATGGTACAATAAGGCTACAGATCCACAGGATTCGAGTTAAAGCGCAAAGAAGATATCCATGCGCAGGGAAGTTGAAGTCCGTAGCAGCTAGGCTCGAAACGACAACGAGAGGAGGTCTGGTGACGAAATGTGTTAGAACGGGCGCGGATGGCAATGTCGAGGCGCACGTATGCAAAAGATGACCGAGCACCATTGAGGGCCAAGAAGGTCACGCAGCAGCGCCGCGTTTCGCGCTGGATTTTGTGTGATCAATGGCTTTAATGCCTGTCAGCCCTCCGTCAGCGCCGTACAGCATGATGACTGATTTTTAGCGCACCATCATAGCTGCGCGGACGAGGCTTGTCGCTCTTTCGAACGCTTTCGAGCTCGTCAGATCCTGCCGACGTTGTGCTCGTCGAGCTGTCCTGGCTGTCCTTCTTGTGCGGCATCTTCACTGCATTCCATTGCCGCTGAGTATACGCCGCGAGCTCCCGAGAGTATGTTGCCTTCAGCTCTTCAATGTCTATAGTAGTTACTGTAGACGCCATGATCCAAGCGGAAAATGGAGAGTAAAACAGGGATTTCTGGAGGGAGGGGTTGCTGGCGAGACCGCATATGGGCACAGTGCTTAAAAACTATATACTTACGCGGATTTTGTCCAAATGTCGATTGGGTACTCCATAAAAGTGACGTACGCTGCGCATCTGCAAACTAACCGCTTACGTAAACAGATGGCCAACAACTCGGCGCGGCCCACGTGTCGAGATGGACAGTTCAACTTCGCGCCATTTACAGTATGACAGACGAGAGAAATCGCAAAAAGATAGTGTAGAACCAGCTGTTTTGTTATACACCAGGCCGATAAGGCATTAAAGAGTTACAGGACACTTGGCCCAAGCAAGCACAGCGAATTAATGAAGACCGTAAGGTAAAGAGCAAGCCCAGATAAACAAAGTTCGAGACGAAGTTCGTGCGTAAGAAATGGCTACAGCAAAGAAAGCGTGGTGGTAGAACACAATAAAGGGGTAACGACGAAGCCTATGATATAAGTGATGCTAAAGATGTCCGAATGAAATAGATGTTTTGAGGGCGTGTCATTAGAGACGTTGGAGTTACGCGCGTCGGCAGGGTCATTTAAGCGTTAAGGGTACAGTCGCTTAGGCGCGGACGGAGCGCCAGGTGTTGTTGCGAGGGGATTGGGCAGCAAGGGGCGCAGGTGCAGCCTTCTTGGGCTTGGGGCCGCCGCCGAGCATGACACCACCGGTGAGGACAGTCGTCTTGCCGCCGTCGTAAGGCGTGACAACGGTCTTGGTAGTGTCAACGAAGATCTTCGCCTGGCGCGCGCGCTCGCGACGGGAAAGCTTTGCCGGGGACTGGGACTGGGAAGTAATGGAGGACACGGTGGCCAGCGAGTCGGAGGACGCGTACGAGAAGCAGCCCGAGCTCGAGTTGGACGAGCGGGAGCTGGACCGCGAGTGCGTCGAAGAGAGAGGCGATACAGAGCGGGGGCCGGCCGGGAACTTGGCAAGGGTGGGGGTTATCCAGGTGGGTGCGGCGACTTCGTCAGCGATCATCGCGAAAATCTGGTCATCCTCGGCCTCGTCCTCCTCCAGAAGCTGCTGTGCCAGGGTCTTGCGCTCGAGGCGCGCGTCGATTTGAAGCTTGGCACGCGCAGCGGCCTGGTTGCGCAGCTGGGTCTGGATCGCCGCCTCTTCCATGGCAGCGGCTTGGGGGCACGAAGTCTGGTCGCACCAGACGGTGATGAGCGGTGCGGCCTGGCCGAAGCGCATAGAGATGCGTCCGGGATCGACAAAGAAGTCAAACTCGCGCCCGCCAAGAGCGGCGATCCACTCGAACCACTGCACACCAGTGGCAACACATGCGTTATAGATGGCACGAGGAGGGAGGCAGTTGGGTGAGAGGGTGAGGCAGCGACGGCCGGATCCACGGATGGGATCAGTAGGGTTCCACGAGGGAGCGAAGAGGGCAATGAGATTGGCCTCAAGGACCTGCTGCAGCTTCTGAATGACCGGTGCCGAGTGGGAAGGGAAGAGGGGACGGGTGAGGTAGGTGGTGGCGTGAGCAACAGCGACGTTGACGGTAGATGCGGACATTGTGATAGACGTGATGGGTAATGGGTTGGGTAAATGGTATGCAACGAAAGATGGATCGACCGGCGATGATACGTGATAGGAGCTCGCTGGGAGTCGTAAAGAGTAATAAAATGCCGACGTAAACGTGAAGCAGAGAAGAATGAAGAGAGTCTGAGGGTCAAGTCAGTTTGGGGACGATCGACAGAGTAAACCGAAAGTACACACCTATTAATGAGGCAGCTAAATGAGGTGAAGAAATCAAGTTAGCACAATGTGTATAAGTGTGTGAAGGGATGTGCGCACCTGCAGGAGAAGGGGAGGTGGAAGACCGGTTGGAGAAAAGACAACAAAGAATGAAGGCATACTTATACACGAGGGGTACGGCAAGGGCTGTGATGTGAATACAATGCATTGACAATCAACCCATAGACGCGTTCAGAGAACAAAGAACAGGCGCCGGCGCCTGTCTGCAGCCCCCTATCCCTTCTCTCTGATCCCGAACTTTCATCCCTTTGCAGACAATAACTCACCAGAGAACAAAAGAAATCGTGCTGCTTCCGCAAGAAGCACCATGCTGCTGTTCGCAGGCAGTCAACAGACAATTGCAACTGGGCTTTTGTGACGATAGCTCCGTGTGATGATCGCCATGAATGCCACCTTGGGTCCCGGTCATTGGTGCTTTGGAATGGTGGCATCCCGACGCAGAGGCACTGTCATACCTAACAAGGTTAAGTGTAGTTCTTTGTAGTTCTTGTTTATAATTCGGTCGTGCAGTCGCTGCTAACGACTCACTGGGAAAATAGTTCACCGAGGGCTCTAGTAACGGCCGACGGACGGGTACCTACGCCTTCACGTCATCCTCGAGCTCGGACCACTTCACATTAATAGACCTCAATTCACTGCACTACGTGGCACCCTATCGCTTGGGCTTGACCTGACATTTCATTTGAATTCGAACCGATGGCCCACAACGGAACTAAATGACATGGCAGTGATACTAGGCACTGAACGTCAGATGATACAATAAGACGATAAGATGACCAAGTGTGTGCCTTGGTATGATATACACCCATTTACCGCGGCATCATGCTTCAAGCGATACTGCATTGCGGCGGTGAATGAGCTGGGAATAACGTTGTCGCGAGCCGCGAGGACCTTTCGCATGGTGGCAACTTCTGTCAGTTCAAGACGGAATGAAATGCAGGCAGCCTGATCGGGCGCCGAGAAATTCGGAAAAATCGAACCTAACAGAACAGATATACATTCCTTGGATCACTGGACTGGTATTGAATGCGACGACAATACAATAAGATCGTTGGAACATACAATAAAACAGTCTTCCGTGTACAAGTCCTTCCAGGCCATCGGTAATGTGTCTGTGGGTCACTCGCCAAACATCAAGACTTTTCCGATGGCGATCATCCACATTGCACTATCGTGCTGTAAGCAATGTGAATTGTGGGGGCGTGGACGTTGTGGGTCTGCAATGTTCACGGAATTACGTTCTCGCGAACCACGAGGACCGCCCGTGGTGGATGTGCGTCAGCACCAAGATACCACGAAAGAAATGTAGGCAGCTAGATCGGCAGCTTCGACAAGAAGAGCTTTCACGAGCATTATTTTGAATGACAAGATGAGCATTTCAATCAAATGCAGTGCCACGATCTGCAAATCACACGACACACACCATGATAGGCTCCTCGAGACTTAAAAAGTACAGGAATAAAGGTTGGATACATGGATACAACCACACCACACGGGGGCAGCACTCAGCGTGCCCACCCAGATCCCATCAATTAGGCAGAAAGATTGCAATTGCAGTGTGCGTGAAGACAGAAGAGGCGAGGAGCGAGTGTGAAAGAGCAGGTGATGCAGATTGCAGATAGATGGATGCGCTGAAAGAAGGAGATACAATGCAACGGACACGAAATATATACATGCAGTTGCCTAGTTCTTTCTGCGGAAAGAGCACCCTGATGGAGAAGCAAACAAGTACAGATGTCAACAATACGCCCTTGCCATATGAGCAGACGGGATTAAGAGACGCACCCTCAGTCAACCGGGCCTTTCCACCTGTAGGCTGGCAAAGCACACTCGCGCAAGATCCGCACAGAACGACGGTTTGTGCGTGCGAGAAGACAGTCGTGATCGCAAAGCAGCCTGCACATGCGATCGAGTCAGTACATCGCACACTTCGGAGCCATGGGCTCTTTGGGAAAGGCAATGCGTACCGGGGCACTTGACATCCATGAAGAAAGAGTTGGGGGATTGCACGAGACGCTTGAGCTTGTGCTGCCTGGTCTCGTATTCGGCGGAGGGGTTAAGGAGATCGATGGCGAGAGTCTGCGCAGTTTTGATAATCAGCACTACAGACTAGCGCCAAGAATCAAGCGGTCCGCACCATGGTGTTTTTTGTGAGTTGCTGAGTGGTCGGGGTCGACTGTTAGCTTTTTTTGAGGTGCGCGGCGATGCCGATGGAGGTGCGAGATTGGTGGACACGAAGTCGCCAATATAAGGTTTCGCTGCTTGTATAATTTGACTCGGCCTGAGCCGGAGCCGGTCGGTGGCGCCGTACCTGTTCTCTACTGCGAACCATTAAAATTGCAAACATGCTTGAATTCAATTCTCGAGAGCCGCGAGGTGGAAGATTTGTGCTATTGTGCTCTGATATGGTAGAGAGCAGGACAAAACTAAATATGCAAGCGTTTGTTTAATGTTAATGAATAGACTATTTGGGACTCGTCGAACAGATAAATAATCAATTTCTGCAGATACATACTAACCAGCACATATTATGGTCTTTATAAAATAAGCACTCTAAGCATAAGCCCTCAGTATTCTTATAGTTTACTCTTGCCCTCAGTCTTCGAAGGATCAGTCCTTTTTGCGCGCACAACACCCTCCTGGCCCGTCACTGCTATCAACTTTCCCTCACGCGTGTATATCTGCGTAGGAATGTGACGTCAGTAGAGCAAGCCGTCAGGATTAGGAGAGGGCTGACTCTGCCAAGAACTGTTCCCCTGCCCATGCCGGTTCGGGGAGAGGTTACAACGTATAATAGCCAATCGTCGCAATCAAAGTCGTTGCTGAAAACGCACATGAGCAAGAATCGCAAGCAAACGTGAGCAACTTACTCGTAGTAGTATATGGAATGGTCCAGAGAAGACTAAAGCGACTTTAAGCATATTGATTGCGGCGGAGATAAACATTGACATACCACCATGCCAACAGAGTTCTCCCCCTCCCTGTTTCTCTCCAGCCCAAGAGTTCGAGAGGCAGTTCCCACAAAGTACAAGTCGGACAAGTAGGCGACGATGCACTATGTGGCTGAGTCAAAAGGGGGAAGAGGGACGAGTGAGAGGCATAAATGAACCTTTTGGAACGGTGCCGGAGTATTTTTTCCCAGACTGCGCGCACTCATCCAGTACGCGTATGTAACAATACCCTTCTCATCCACATCATGATACTTCGCTACCTTCACCGCAATCGGGCTCCTCGAACGCTCCTGTGAGCCAGTGTTAAGACTGTCAAAAGCCGCGGAATGCTTAAGTCTAGAGCAACGCACCTCGATGAATGTTTTCCATGTATTCTTCCACTTCTCGCTTACACCCGTCGTACTGGCGAGTTTCTTGGCCCAAGCCACCTCTTCGAGCACACAGTCCTCGGGTGCGGGGACGTTTAGTGGCATCGACCAGTGGTGCTCGGGTTGCCATGTTTCAGACTTGTGGAACGATGCCATGAGCACAAAAATGGTTGCGCCTTTCTGGACGGCCTTGACCAGCCCTGTTAAATCAAAATGATCCAGTCAATTGGAGCTGCTCATCGATTCAGGAGAGACGCACGAGTTGTGTAGGACCGGCCCTCTCGGAGGCACTCAACACTGTACACGATCGGCACGGCGGGGGAGGCGCTGAGAAGGAAGTAGCACTAGAGGATGATTAGCATCGACCGGCGGACTACTGTTAGGTTGCAACGCACATGCATGGACTGCAAGACGTGGTTAAGTTAGATCGTCTATGCCACTGAGAGGTAAAGCAGCCTGTTCTCACATGTAAAGAATAGGCTGGATCCACAGTATGTGTCGCGCTTACCAGCGCCTGCGAAATGACCTGCCCGCCGAACACACCTCGCGCGCGAGGAGGTATCCACAGCGTTTTGGAGCGGAAGAGGTTAGTCTCGAGCTTCTCGACCTCGACCGCTGTCGAGATATGCGTGTGTTCAGCCTGGTTCTTGTCTCCGCTTGGTATGTCTGCCATGATGTTCGTATGATGTTCGACTTCGGGATGGGGAGTGTAGAAGCAACGGCGCGTGAGATCACTCAGTTTAATACCCGGAGAGCATGGAGGCGCCTAAGAAAAGCTGCCGACCTCGGAAGCGCGATACCCGGTGCACACCCTGCTTACACCCTACTTTACAGGGTATCTCCATGAAAAAAAAAGTATGATAGATGCAAAGCTGCGGTGGCGGAAAGCTGAAATAGTTTCCAGTTTGAAACAAATTATTGTGTTGAATCAGATTGACGTATTATCGTGGTAAACTTAGAATTCAACTTATAACTTAGTGTCAGAGTTTGATTCAGACGAGACAGACCAATAAATACTGAAGAGAAGCGGAGATACAGGATAGGACCCAACCCGAACCTCAAAGCTCTTCGACATCGATTGTAAACCCACATTCATGACAAACCTGTTGCCCATTCCCTTCAACCTGCGAGAAAACATGCTTATGCTCCTCGTCCCGTCGCCGCTGCCAAACACCCTCGCGAGTCCGCTTCCGCAAGTCCTTCAACCCCTCTTCAAATTTCTTATTCTTTTTCTTCTTCTTTTCTGCCGCACGTTTCTCATATTCCGCGTCGAGTGCTTCGGGTGACCCCCACTTCTTCCAAGCAAATTCTTCGACCTGGTATCGGAGGAACAACATCATGTTCGCGTATGTCGATTGATGTGGGTTGGCTTTGAGTAAATGGGGCATTAATTCGTGATCTCGGAGCTCCGCTGTGATATTGAGTCAGCGACGCGCATCATCTAGGAGCGTTCCCCACTTACGATCCGTGAGGAGGTAGTCCTGGTACAAAGGTCACAGTCAATGGTATTAAAAGATACGACTCCTACGCACCTCCTTGCATTCGGTCTTCGTAAGGAGGCTGTACTTCTCTGGCTTCTCGTTCTTGCATTTGTTGCACACGAGACAGCCAAAAACCTTCTTGTACTGCTGGTCGATGTCCATCGACCGACATTCATTACACTTTGGGTTTAAGCTCGGATCAAGGAATATAGCTTGAAAGGTTGCAAATCATATAAGCAATCCAACGAGCATAGCATACCAGGGGCACGTACGTGGTTCCGCATTTTGCTTGGTTCTTTCCCGCTCCCGTTCTCTAGCTTTGATCCTCGCATCTTCGTCGACCTCCTTGTTGTCCTCAACTAGGAATCCACCTTTGGAATTGACCATCTTAGACAAATCATAGTCAAAATACTTCCCGAGGCGGGCGTCTGGCTTCAGCTTTTGCTGCGTTTTCGGCGCCGTCGGGGAGTTCGACGTCGCAGGGGTAACGCCTATCGGTCGCTTGTTGTTTCCGTTTGGTTGACTAGAGGATGAAGCTTCCTGCTCCTTTTGGCGCTGCTTAGCCTTTGCTAAAGTCGCCTGTCAATGATCCAGCGATGTGAGTGTAGAGTATAAAGCACCTTTCAAACGATTGATCTCGATGCGCTTGACCTGCTCCGGTGTCAGTTGTAGGTTTGCTGTTGACACTGTCCGGAGAGGTGGTGTTCGTGGCCTTTCCATGTCTGCCATCTTGACAGCCTTGTATATGCAGAACTCAGGACGAGAGTTAGGAGTAAACTTGAACAGACAAATGCCTGACTAATGACTGCGTCACGGTGAGACGCGCCTGTCACAGGAGATAGTCACAAACGCGTGCACCATCCAGATTCGTGAATCCGAAAGATTCGGAGCCAACTTTGACCATAATTATCGATTGAGAAAGCAAGATACCACGCAAGAATATATTTACAATTTGATTGCAGGATCAAGAGGTTTCGGCGGGAGTCGTAGGGTCAACGGGAGGGTCAACGACCATAGCCTCTGCTGGAACCTCTGGCGTCTTCCCTTTCGTCTCCAGCACAGGAGCAGGAGCAGGACTAGGCGCTGCTGCACCCGTATTTGTCGCGCTTACAGAAGCCCCATCATCTACCTCCATTGCCGTAGATGCAGCCCGACTATTGGACGTAGTCGGTGTTTCGTCGATAGACGGTATAGGCGCAGTGGTGTGTCCGCTGGGTCCGGCGCCGCCAATCGGGCCAGCCTGTCCCGAGCTCATAATTCCCACACCAATGCCAAATTTGTGCGTGCTCGCGTCCCCCTCGCCCACGACGCTGACGCTTGCACTTGTGGTGTCATTTCCCTTGTGGTCCGCATGATCTCTACGTCCACCCTCGCCTTCATCATCAGAATCAGACATCTCGCCGTCGCGTTGAACGCGTTGATCGAGTAGTCGCATAGGGCGCCGCTCGTTGGGCGGGATCAGATCTTCGTCCTTGTTCGGGTCTTCGAGGATATCGTCTATCGGCAGGCTCGGGATATCTTTGATCGTATCAGGTGAGTGTAGTAGGCAGAGACTTAGGGAGGTCAGACAGACCTTGCATTTGTACACTTGGGGGACCACCGACATGTCTCAGATTTTGAAGGACTATGTTCCGGACTCGTTCTAGATATCCAGGGGTGTTCATATCTTCCGTGTTGGATGCTTTCACATCGAGCTCGTAGTCCGGACCGAAATATTCATAATACTCATTAACAGGAATTTCTAATCATTGGCATCGGTTAGCTGCAGCAATGAAACAAGAAACCGATCAATATACCTGGCCCGAGCTCCACTCCAGCTGCCAAACCAGTTTCATATGCCCATGCACGGCTGACATTGCGCATCGTGTAGCCGCCGCCACCCAGCAGGAGCAAAGGCTTGTTGAACGATTTGACAAACTTCACACAGTTTGCGTGCCCTGAAATGCAGTTGAGATCGTTACAACTAAACGAAAGGGAAGAATACCTCGCATAGACAGGTTCAAGCAACCGAGTTTGTCTCCTGACAGCGAATCGGTACCGCACTGCAGCACTATAGCTGACGGATCATAAGTGTCCATGACCTGCTGGATGACCTAGTGGCATATTCATGAAGAAGATGAATTTCAGATTCCATCAGGCAAGCAGAGATTACATACTGGTTCAAACACAGATTTGTAGTTCTCGTCGTTGATCCCGTCTCGCATCGGGAAGTTGAGCGAGTAGTGCTTGCCTTTTCCTACCCCAATGTCCTGGCATATTATCAGCTACGGCTCTCTGCTCACCAACAGAGAACGTACCCGCAGCTCCCCAGTTCCAGGGAAGTACTCGCCGTACTTGTGAAAGCTGACAGTCATGACGCGGTCAGTTGTATAGAACGCCTCTTCCACGCC